>JAMKPZ010000102.1:0-14638 GCA_024699675.1 Amphibolis antarctica
GAAGAGATGAGTGGGTGGAAGATGGAAGATAGAGAAGATGGAGAATGCTCTATAAATGATAAATGGAGGAAGAAAAGGGGGGGGGGGGCGTTTAGTTTCATGGCTATGAGATTGTTTTATAGAGGGGAGGAATGGCAATTCACGAGCTGGCAGTTAACAAAGGCATGGTGCACATCCGGACATGTTAGATCATCTCATGCAATCCACTTCTTTAACCTGTCCGTCCATGTTCTTCATGGTTGAGCTTCAGCTAAATTGAATTCCTCAATTCTACTCTTCTACACATTTCCATGCAATTGCTCGTCAAATTCTCCTGCATATACTTAAATAATACCTTTCGTGAAACACATCCTATTACAGGAGAAATAATTCATAATATTCAAACCTTAACTATGATTGCAATTGCTATTACATCAATGAAATTTATCGCATAGAACAAATAAGATGCAGGCTCAAGGGTAATCCAGTTTACCCTCGCGTAAGTTCATTGGTAAACGACTTAACCCTCAGACTTTTCACTCAAACATAAATCATGATTTTATTCTGTGGATTAATCACTTTATAAGCAACCTAAAGAATCAATTATCGATCATTAATTCCTTTCTCAATAGGTAATCAACACAAACATAATTAACAACTCAAAACTTAATTCATGCATCATTAAAGTGAATAAATGTGCATATTGCTTAGAAGTATAATTAACCTTGCAATCATCATAATCCAATGCAAAATGCAACTAAAACTCATTAAAACACATGAATTAATATCAATAAAATGCACACTTTTGAGTCTAAATACGTGCCCCGGGCAGGTGAATGCGACCAACCCGTCACGTTCTCGTCCAGAACCATCATTGGCTTCCACCTCGTAACGACCCAGCAACCGATCTATTCGCCTAGCTTTTCGCCAATCGCTCAGGGGGGCCCAACTCTATTCAAACACCCTGTCCAACACCTTTACCGGCTGAATGTCAACATCCCCATGCAGAACTAGGGGCATTCTGCCCTTCACCCATAGAAGACAAGTACGCCTCCCTTTCCTGGATAATACCGTTTCCATGATCTGCATGTCGCACCTTGCATGCACAATAGGCAAGTCCATCCTTTAGTTTCTCCGACTGCGTTTGGTGTTGAGAAGGAAAGGGGTTGACAAGGCTAGCGATGCCTTGATTCCCAACAGTTGGTACAAAGTCTGGGTCTCAATCTGCCAAAAACCACTCTAGTTTTCTCCTTCAGATCCCTTGGGCTTGGCATCCCTAAAGTCCGTCAATCTTCACTTTATCCTTTATTTGATTCTCCAAAAGGCAAAGTGAACATTCCTCTGCACATTTCCCATCGAGTTTTATTTTCAGAAAGATCTGAGAATCTGTGTCTAACACTTTCTCTTCTGGTACTCGCAAGCATGTCGAGTCTTTCTCAAACCCTGGTTGTCGGTCTCCCTCCCTCTTGGTCCTTCAACCTCACCCAGGGAGGGGCATTCTGTTGACCCCTCATACTTGGGGATATACAGTTGACGTCGTGGTTAGTTTAGGCCAAACATTTAGTCCCTCACGATTTTGGGTTTGAGTTAAGTATTGTACTCCCAGGTGCCAACCAGGACACCCCAAAAGTTCGAGCCGGTATCGGGCTATACCTGTTGGTAGCCAAACTTCCTAAGCAGAAGTCTCGCTTCATCTTCCGCCTCATGCCTCTTGTCCAACAGACCCATTTACTTGTCTGACGTCATTGGCCATCCAGAGATTCCAGCTAGAAGTTCCATTTTTATCAATGTTTAGTTTACGAAACTTCCATTTTTTGCTTTTGGCCAACTATAGAGTAATGGTCGTAATGTTACCGCTAATCGTAGAATAAGGCCTATAATGTTATGGCCAGCCGTAGAGTAAAACTCATAGTAAAACTCGTAATGTTACGGCTAGCCGAAGGATAGCACACGAACTTTAAGGATGGAGGGGCAGTGCATCACCCAACTCATGTAGCCGGTAGCCACTTACCAGGCCCAACTACACGTTGGCAGTCGATACCCCAGTCACGTCCTCACCGTGGACGCCAATCGTTCTTCCCAAAGTGGAAGAGACAGCAAGGCGCCACCTGACTCACACAACCAACAATCACGTCATAGATATCCATTTCTTGGCCGCCTTTGATGCACCTTCTAGAGGTATAAGCCCAAGTCCTCAACTACCTCTAATGCACCTTCCAGAGGTATTGTAGCTGGGACACTAGTCCTAGAATGGACTAGTTGTCCAACAACAGGCGAGGGGATTTTCAGCCTATAAAGAGGATGTCCGGCCCCACCAGCCGCTCTTGTTCCCCCCTAGATGCGTGAAACTAGTCTCCAAGTGACTCACCGCAAGTACAAATCTTCAAACTTCCGCGGCAAGAATGACAAAATTCTAATCAAAATAGTGGATTGCCGCCCCTTTTAGCCGGTCATTTAACGAGTGCTTAGAGACACTATGCGAGATCAATCCCTTAGCAGCAGACATAGATATCTAGACTTTCACAATAGGAATGACAGAATTTTGATCAAAATGGCAAAATTCTGCCCCATTGGGCTGGTCATTTTCAGGAGCGCTCAAAGACTCACTGCAATGAACCAATGAGCATTGGCCTTTCGCAGCAGAGGAGGCAGAATTCTGACTAGAAATGTGAAATTCCAACCTAGAGTGCCAATGCCTCCAGACGACTCCAGGTGCTTGGTGAGCCCAACCATCACCTAGTCAACGTAACGTGTACAACACTTGGCCTTCCAACACTCGACGGTCTAACTTCATGAAATGTCACGACCCTAGCTTATAAATAGCCCTCCCCTTACCACTAGGGAGGGGTTCGACTCCTCGATCTCGCTGCTGCTTGAGTGTCCAGGCATCCCAGCACCCGACGTTGACCACCTACTCCATCCGGCTTCCGACCTTCATCCGCAGTTGATTGTCTGTGAACGAGAGCTCACCAGCAATGACTCTAGCCCAACCTTCCTATAGGTTAGTCATCCTCTCCCCCCTTCCCACTAATAGGAAGGGGGGAGATGGATCTTTTATTGATAGCTATCCCCCTGGTCGCCCATGGCTTTGACCAGGGGAAGCCTATTCCTCTCTCGAGATCACCCTCGATCCCTCTCTTCTTTCTGTTTTACACGTACATCTTAATATTTCGCATGTTGTTTTGTGGTCGCTTGCGAGTTTTCCTTTTTTCCTGGTCATCCATGGCTTCGTCCAAAGATGGGTGGAAGTTCGTCAAGGCTAGCAGATTTCCCCTACATTTTATTGGATTTTCGCTTGTATTTATCGGATTTCTACCTTGTTTTAGCGCCATCTCAGTGTATGCCCCGAGACTTGACTCCTTGAGTCCTCATGCAGCTCCCAGATGGATTTATCAGATTTCCACCCGTATTTATCAAATTTTTGCCTCGTTTTACCGCCATCTCAGTGTATGCCCCGAGACAAGACTCCTTGAGTCCTCGTGCGACTCCCATATGGATTTTTCAGATTTTCGCCCGAATTTAAGAGATTTCTGCCTCATTTTACCACCATCTCGGTGAATGCCCCAAGACCTGACTCCTTGAGTCCTTGTGTGCTCCCAGATGGATTTTTTAGATTTTCACCTACATTTACCATATTTCCACCTCTTTTTACCGCCATCTCGGCGAATGCCCCAAGACCTGACTCCTTGAGTCCTCGTGCGGCTCCCAGATGGGTTTATTCAACTTTCACCCATATTTACTAGATTTCTGCCTTATTTTACCGCCATCTCGGCAAATGTCCTAAGACCTGACTCCTTGAGTCCTCGTGCGGCTCCTAGATGGATTTTTTGGATTTTCGCCCGCATTTACCGGATTTCCACCTCATTTTACCGCCATCTCAGCAAATGCTTCGAGACCTGACTCCTTGAGTCCTCGTGCGGCTCCTAGATGGATTTATCAAATTTTTGCCTGCATTTACTAGATTTTCACAACATTTTACTGCCATCTCAACAAATGCCCTGAGACCTGACTCCTTGAGTCCTCATGCAGCTCTCAGATGGGTTTATCAGATTTCTGCCCGTATTTACCAGATTTTCACCTCATTTTACTACCATCTCAGCGTATGCCCCGAGACCTAACTCCTTGAGTCCTCGTGCAGCTCCTAGATGGATTTATTAGAAGTCTACCAACTTATCCGGATTTCCACCTCTTTCCTTTTCATTTTGGGACTAGTTGGATTAGGACACGTCGAGAAACTCCTAATCAAACGACTAGATCTTTCCTTTCAGTTCACCCTGCATTTTAGTTAGCTTCTGCATCAATCACAATAAGGAGGCCAACTTATGCTTGGTTGGCTGGGGGTGCCTAACACCTTTCCCACCAATACCCTAGATCCTTACTCATTATTTTTGAGTAGCAGACCTCTTGTTTTGATTTTCTTAGAGATTTTACATCTCATTCCTGAGTTGAAGAGTGCATTCTCTTCCTCTTCTTGTTTTCCTTGTTTTCCAATAAAATAAGGTAACGACTCCGATATTTTATTCATAACTTTCAACTTATTTCTCGAGTCTCATATGCTTATTATTCTCTTAAATAGCTCCAACTAATATTTGGGTGGAAAGAAGGGTAAACCATAAGATCAATTAAGGCATCTTCATCAACTGCAAAGAAGTCTTGAAGAAGAGTTTCAATATGGTTAAAATTCAACATAAAGATGAAAACCATAAAGGATGATACTATAGAGGAGAGAGCCTACTACAACATCTACATTGTAAACTTCTCTTATAAAAGTTCTAGTGGTATAGATCATTTAAACAAACATTTAACTATATGTGAAGCTAGATAGGCAAAGCATGCTAAACATAAAATCATTCTAACTCAACTTAGTTTTACTTCTAAGGGTAGTAGCATTTCTTTATAACATTATAATCCTACAATGGCTAGGAAACTTCATGCTAAATTTGTTACTTTTAATAATTTATTGATTAATTTTGGTGATAATCCATATTTTGATGAATATATTTCACAAATTTATTTCTACAATATAAGTATGTATATATCTAGGAATACCACTAAATAGGATATTCTTGATCAATTTAATATTATTAGACAAGAACTTTTAAAGTTATGAGTTCTATTAAAACTTGAATTATCTATACATTTGATATTTGGAAGGGCATGACAAAAGTAGGATACATTACTATTGTTAGTTATTATATTTATAATAATTAAATTTTACAAAAGAGATTAATTGGATTTAGAAAAATTGTTTATCCATGTAGCGCTAAAACTATTTTTTAACAATTATGGAAATTTTTGATTTATTTTGCATTAGAGATAAAGTAATTAATATTAATCTTGATGATTCTTCAAATAATATTATAATTATTCTTATGTTTAAAGATGGATTTGTTATATTATTAATCTTATAGTTTAAGTTGTATTACAGAAATAAGAGATTATGTTGAAAATATTAGGTTTGCTTTATCTTATGTTATAAGTTAGTATATGATAGGTAGAATTTGATCATGTATCATTCATTTGGTTTAATTACCTCATAAAAAGTTATAT
Source organism: Amphibolis antarctica (assembly GCA_024699675.1). Classification (NCBI taxonomy): domain Eukaryota; kingdom Viridiplantae; phylum Streptophyta; class Magnoliopsida; order Alismatales; family Cymodoceaceae; genus Amphibolis; species Amphibolis antarctica. The sequence goes on from JAMKPZ010000102.1 coordinate 5,530, forward strand.
TCTTCGTAAACGGAATTCTTTATATTTGATACTAAATAGTTGTCTTCCTTATAAAAACCTATAAAAACTTATTATAATCATTGTTGAAGTGATTATAGTAAAAAGTTAGATGTGGACTTTCCATTATTATTTGTTTTATTTAATTTTTTAAACGAATTTATAATGCAACTATAAAATTATCTAGAGTGTATTATTTTACTCCAGTATTATATCATTTATATAATACTACATTAATTTTTAATAAATATGGTAATCTTGGATTTTTCTCACCTATAGTTGAAAGATTAAAAGAAATTTTTTTGAAGTATTGGAATGATATTATTTTATTATATTGCTAAGATCGTAGGAGTAAATACAAATTAATTGGTGAATTAATAGATATGATATAAAAATATTTAAGAGTACAATGTGATTTAACTCTTTAATTAGTAGAAGATAATCTAAATAGAATGTTTAATTTGTACGCTTTAAAATAAGAAGTAAGAATAACATGTTTAACCTTCTATATCATCATCATCATTAATGATAACATCTTAAAGATTTAAAGTAGATTAGCAATCATCTTCTTCTACTGATCAAAAATATTTGATAGAATGAATATTGTAATATAAATAAAATTGATATTATTAATTGGTGAAAAAATAAAGCATGGCATTTCCTATTTTGTCTGAGATTTACTTTTCTAATGTCTTCTATGGTTTATGAACAAGTTTTTATATTAATGAAAATATTTTAGGTAAAAGAAAGATGCAAATTGAAGGAAGATAATCTAGAAGCCTAATGCATTTAAGATTAGGAGTTTGTTCAACATCGTAGATGACAACAATTTGATAATTGAATGGTATTTTTTCTAACATAAAAACATGATGTACTTTTCTATTATGATGTTTTTTTGAGTGCAACTTTTTAACATTTTCTTAACATGATGACATAATTTTTTTTTTGGGTGTAATTTTTCACTTATAAAAATATAAACTTATTTTAATTTTGATTATCAATCTATCATTGTAAATTCTCACTTGTAATTTTGTCCAACCCAACATGGACATGAACGGTACCTAGATTGCTGAAATTTTAAGCTAAACCAGCACAACTTAGCTCATTGACACCATTACACAAATTCATCAACCCTGAACAACATAACAGGGAACAAACCATAACTACTCCATTTATTATACTCTTTTTTCCGATGATACAAACAATTTTGCTTCTTCAACCCCAAGCACAGATCTGTCTGTCACCTAAGCATGAAAACAGAAACAAATGCAATTTACGATCCCGGTAGAGCCAATTTATGGCTCACAAAATTTTGTGTTTTCTTAGTGAATCATGAAAAGACATGTACAACATTACTTCATAGGGATAGCCTTTTGTTTCGGCAAAAATCACAGGAATGTAAGGAAAAAGCCTTGCACCCGCACGGGCTGAATGACGAGACGCCCAAAATACACGTCAAATATAACATGTCGTTGAGACTTTACGGTACAAAGCTAGCTTCTCACATGATCAATCGTTCTCACATAACTATACATAACCAGGTCTGCTGGTCTACTATAAGATAGCCGAATGCCACAGGTGTGGAGCATATGATATGAGGCATAAATACCATTATTTCAAAAGAATAGTTTAAGAATTCTCTTGGGTACGTCCAACAAAAGCCGAGTCTTAACTTCCTCAATATGGCCCCGGCACGAAGAAATTACAGAATTCCTCCATATATCACAAGGAAGCTTCAGACGATTCTCTTGGAATTGTGAGCAGAAGAAAGATGATCCTGCACAGACAAAGATGTTGAGATTAGAATGAAGGACCACTGGGACATAAGGTTGTTATGCTTATTTAGAGAAAGTGCTAAGTGAAATAAATCATCCTACCGAGATGAAGTCAAATGCCTTTGTCTCTGGCTTTGTGCTGCTCATCGTTGCATGTTGAACCGTATTACTTGATGTTTGGAATATATCAGGGACGGGTGATTTGTAACTTCCATCTGCAAGGTGAGGAGTCCCAGCATTCATACCTCCAAGATTTTGAAACAATAACTGCTGCTGAGTGATAAAGTTACCCACGGAACTGTAATTCATTGACCGTGTAGCAAAATTTTCACTGAACATCATGTTTGCAGGAACGTTGTACTGCAGATAGCCTACGGGAAACTGTACATTTGGGCTTGTACCAATGGTCTGTTGACTTGAAAGACCACTGGGAAATTCATTAACACAAGGATGATGACCAAGTTTGTTAAATGTGGTGTCTCCAAAAAGTGCCTCTACAGAAACCCCTGCTGGTTGCTTGTCTTCCGGAGAAACTCCATTGGTTGTCAAATCAGCTGTCAGTTCATGAATTCCCACCTTCCCAGGGGTAGATTCGACTGATGGGTTCACTGGTTCAGAACCAAAAATGTCCAACACAGATGCCTGGTTACTGTTTACGTCGTTGATTTCAATACTGGATTTTCTTTCATCAATGGTTAATCCTGAAAATAACTCATCGACATGCCTTCCGTCTTCACTTGTGTGAAATGAGACATCGGCAAATGGGTCACTCTCGTTTTTGCTCGAGATTGGCCCTGTGCCACAGCTTTGCTCATTATCGAACAGTTCAACTAAAGAACTGGTTGACACTACTTCTGTGGGGTTTTGTGAAGATTGATTTTGCAAAGATTCATTTTCACTTCCATCAGAAAAGCCAGTGTCTATTAAATCTGGCAATGGAACAGCAGTTTGGACAATTTTTTCAGTGGATGACTCTCCTGGATCGCTAGTTGTCCTAGAACTACCTTCCCCAGCTAAAAGGATCAAGACCTGCATACGGAAGAAGATTTTTCTTGGATCAAAGTAGTATCGTGTGAAAAACCTAACAGTTTAATCCCTCAGATCTACTAGTGCGTCTATTTCAAATGCTTGCTCAGATTCGGGTGAATAAATACTTGTAGTCATCTCCACATCAATTACTTCACAAATGGGTAGCAAGTCTACAGAGATTAAACAAGGACTATTACAATTTACTATACCAGCATAGTGACTTGCAGTTTCAAAGAAACGACTCCAGTTATCTGCCAATTGTTTGTCATAAAAACAGGTTTTCCACAGGTAATATGTATATAGTAAAATCACACATCCAGGCAGTGCTTATTGACATGAAAGCTCAACAGGCCAATACCAATAATTTCAATTACAGATTTATATGTGCCAAATAAAGCAAAAAAAAAGCTATTGTGAAATAAATATTCTACAGTGTGCATCCCATTTTCAGACTAAAAATGTAAAAAATTCGTTTTAGAACCATAAATTCTTTCTCATAATAAAACAAATTAACCTGCTTTAAAACCAGAATTGGACAAATTTGACTGACTGATCCGCCCAGCAGATTCCAATGGTTGTTTTCTGTGAAAGGTTGCCATGCGCTGCTGATGCAGAGCCAGGGATTGAATCATGATTATTGGCTGTTCAACACTATCGTATGGAGGGTGAAGTTTCCTTTAAGGTCAGGTGTTTCATGCGGCTACACTTACGTGGCAGACTTCTTAGAAAGGTCTATGGGGTATGCTGGATACAAACTCTGATTTTTGCTTGTTTTGGGGGAAGAAGAATGAGGACACTCCTCATCTTTTCTACAATTGTGCATTGGTTCAGAATGTGTGGCCACACCTTTTAAAGCTTACTGTCCAATTAGACTCTCCTTGAAAGAGGACTGGGAGGCTCTTCTCACCTTGCTTCAGCAGGTCACAAAGTGAAAGCCTAATGCTGCCAAACACCAAATACTGCTCCTGTTTGTTTCATGCCAGATGTTGGGCTATCTTGCTACACAGGAAGTCCATTTTCATTTTTTCACAGAAAGTCCATTGAATTTGAGCATTTGAGGGCATGCATGGAAGATATTAATTTTTGGCAAAGGGCCTATTTCATTTTAGGGCATCAACTTTCAATTTGTATTTTCTGTTTTGTTTTTCTTCTCTATGGGGTTTTATCTTCATAATAACATCCTTTGAACCCTTGGTGTATCTTAATTTTTGTTAGAGATCTACCCTTTTCTTTTTCAAAAAAAAAAACACAAATTAGCCAAGCAACACAATGCATGCGATTTACTAATGGAACAAAGAAAATAGATATCACTCTTAGTCCTGACACAGGATCAAAGAAGAAACAGCTAACTAGGCATTCTAATAATAAATTTTGTTGGACCATTCAAAGGTTACATAATGCAGTAACTCAAAAGAATGGGAGAACTTGATCCATAATCGCAAAACTCGTTAAGTTCAAGAGCTCGCAAAGTAGAGCAACTAGGAAATAGAGGTGGAAATCTCAAGCATAACTTCACATCTTTGAAAGGAACTAATGGAGGAAGAGTGGACAGAAAAGAGTAGAGAAGAGTTTGCAAGAAGAGTCTTATTTCATTCAAGCAAAAACAAGTACAAGAGTCTTTTTTCTCTTTAATGTCTAAAAATAAGAAGTAGACTTCACCAAACTATTTACATGCATGGGTTGTACGACAATCTGCTCATGCACTTATTTAAAATTAAACCAAAAAACTCGTAATATGTTAACGCATGTATTACGCGTAAGACTCAAATCAATGTTGCCCACAAAGAATAACTCCCTAACTGACATGTTACAGCAACTTCCACTCAACAAACCTTAGTCCTCAAGACGTGCTCTCACTCAAGATTAATTTTCCACTTGACTTGATCATACCCGAACTCGGTCATACACGTGCATAGCTTCAATCCATGTCAACATAAAACTTGGTAAAACCATCTGAAGACAGCATAATCTCTCTTACTACCACACACACATTGGTTAAACCATCTAGAGGATAAGTTAAACCATTTGAAGGAACAATAAAACCATCAAGTGCACAAGTAAATCTGTCGAGCAGAATGGTAAACCCATCAAGCGATTCGGTAAACCTACTTGGCAGATCGGTAAACCCACTAGACTGATTGACCCTCAGTTTAACTGAGCAAAATCCAGTCAAACTAGAACTAAATTTGGTTCTAACCGTAAATGAACTCCTTCCTCTATGGCCTTCTCCCCTCGACATGGCCATGGATCATCCGTCCCCTCCTCTTAGGGAGAAGATGGGAGCTCGTGCAAAGTTAATTGAAGGATAAATGAGGGAACACTTGCACTCCCTTGCATACCAACAAGCTGCCCAAGGATGCTCCCCCTTACACCCTATGCAATACAAGACAATCGTCCCCCATCAAGTAGTAGTCTCCTTGCGCCTTAAGATGCTGTCTTTGCTAACACCTCTTCCTTTGGCACAGGTACATCCTCTATGCATGGCAACTCTATGTCGAGCTCTTCATCCAAAGGTGATGGCTCAAATAACTTTAAGTCTCCCACATTTACTACAAAATAGATGGACATATATGCTGGCAACTCCAATCGACAAGCATTGTCTCTGATCATTTGCAAGATCTTAAAGGATTGTACCTCAATGTATTAAGTTTATAAGAGGCTCCTTTTAATCTTTGCTACACAAGATGCAACCATACAAAGTCATACTTCAAGAATGTCATTGGTTGACAATGCTTGTCATTTGCGCCTTATACCTCTCTTAGGCATTCTTTAATTATATTTTGTGAAAGGTTGTTATGTGCTCCATGAATCAATGTGCTTGAACTACCTCTGAATCTCCTTGCATAGATCCATCATCCTCTAATGTAAAATCCAAATCTAAAGGACTAGCAAGTAGAAACCCCAACGTCCCTTCAAAAGGTGACTTGCCCATAGACTCATGGAAAGCTCGATTAAAGGCAAACTAGATGTATGGTAGGCTCTCATCCCAAGTCTTCAAATGCCAGACATTGTATCCCTAGAGTAGGTGCACCACCGTCCAATTAACTATCTTTGTTTGTCCACCAATTTATGAATGGTATAGAGTACTCCTCTTTAGAGTAGTATCCATAAGACTTTAAAGTGTTTTCCAAAATGGGCCTAGAAAACTACTATCTTGATCAAATATAATGGATGAAAGTAGTCCAAAGTTCACCCACACATGTCAAAAATACAATTGTGCCACCTCCACACCGGTCACTGTCCACTTGCATGGAGCTAACAAACAAGTAATTGTTGCCATGCCTTTTCTTTGGCAATCCACCCACAAAGTCCATAGAGACATTCTCCCATGGTTAACAAGGCACTAGAAGTGGATGGTACAATCCTAGCTTCCTACTTAGTTTCATCAAGCTACATAGCACACATATCTGAACATACCTTGCCACATTAGCATGTAACCATGGCCGATAAAGATACCTCGACAAGTTGTGAATCTTCTTGTTCTCGTCAAAATGACCGACCACTTGGACAAATGAGCCTCCCTCATCCAATCCACTTGATCCCTATCATGAGGTACACAACTTTTGCCCCTTCCATAGTAACCCATCCTCAAGGTGATATCCCACAATAGACAACTCTATGCTACTCCAATACAACTAGTGTTAGAGTAAATCGTAGCAGAAGCAAACAATAAAGTTAAATCAAAACAAGAAGAAGCAGAAGAACAACACCAGGATTTATGTGGTTCACTCCGGAATGGAGCTACGTCCACGAACGGGAACAGACGCCCGAATCGACACCATAGGAGGCTTCCTCCACAGGCGAAGGAACTCCAAGAGGGTGCGGGAGAGGAGCGGTCGCAAGGAGCCGAACCGCCAGAAGCCAGCAACCCTTCCTGCGGTTCCCTACGCGCCTATCAGAAGATCGAGGGGCGTGCGGCCGTTAGGGTTTCTAGCCCCAACTTTAAGTCACCGATAACAATAGGGGATTGTTGGGTGCCCAGCACGCTTCCGTTGCACCACTCTGATACCACTTCTTAAGATCGGGTGCTGTCATTATAATAAAATCCCGAGATGATAGCAAGAGCTCCTCAATTCCTCTTAAGGACTCGCAACACTTTTTAATGGTCTGTGTTGAGTGTGACCTACGTCATCTGGTCTCTAGCTTTTCAGTCATGACCCCTTATCACAGTAAGGCATGATATGACACTTCTCCTGTGCAGGCATAATTAGGACACACGGAGTGGGACGCGTGTTGGGCACCCAACAACTAGAAATCTAGATCTGCCTGATAGTGATCATAAAACTCTTCTATGGGGAGAGCTCTTAATCGCATCACATTACATAGAGAACTTGTAGGTCTAGACAAGCAATCCATTATCTTATTGCTCCCTCCTTGCTTGTATTGGATCACCCCTCCTTGCTTGTATTAGATCACCAAATTGAATTGTTGAAAATATGACATCCACTTGAGATGTCAGGTTTGCTACAACTTGCTTTACGTTTGCAAAAATTGCAAAGGTTTATATGATTGATGTGGATCTCTATCTCCTTACCTAACAGATAACACCACCAATGTTTCATTACCTAATGTAATGCCAACAACTCCTTATCATAAGTCGGATAGTTGAGTTGAGCACCTTGCAAGGACTCTGAGTGATAGGCAATTGGCCACCCATCTTGTAACAACATCACCCTTATAGCATGCCCAAATGCATCAACCTCCACTTCAAATGCCCATTGAAGATTTGGTAGGGCTAAAACAAGCATCATTTAGACTTCTACTTCAAACACCTCCTGACTCTTCTTGATCCAAAGGAATTTGCTTCACACCTTGTAAGAGAATATAATGGAGTTGCAATAACGGAGAAATTCTGGATAAACTTTTGGAGATGCTAACATGCAACCAAGAAACTTCATGTCTTCGTAACATTCTTCGGATAAGGCCACTCACGTACGACCTTCACCTTTACCAAATCTACCCAAAGTTCTCCACCAATGATAAAGTCCAAGTACACTAGTGATTCCCATCCAAACTCACACTTCATGTAATTTAATCGAAGTAAGTTTTCTCATAACACCGTAAAAACTTGTCTTAAATGCTCCAAATACTCCTACATGGACTCACTATACACCAAAATATCATTAAGGTAAACCAAAACAAACCTCTCCAAGAATGGCCGCAACATATCATCTATAAGGCACATGAATGTTGTCGAAGCATTACACAATCCAAATGGCATAACTCACCATTCATAGAGTCAATGACATGATTTGAAGATTGTCTTCTAAGTGTCCTTCACACGACTTGGTGGTATCCACACTTGATATCTAACTTGGAAAAGACTTTGGGTGGTTAAAGTTCATCAAGCAAATCGTTGATATATGGCAACGAGTATTGATTCTTCACTGTAATCTTGTTGATGGCATGATAATCTAAGTACATCCACCACCCTCCATGTTTCTTAGGGATAAAGACAATAAAGGATAAGCACAACAAACATATAGGCTTTTAGATGCCCTTATCTAGCAACTCTTGGATTTAGCACCAAATTTTCGTATTCTCGATCACCAAATATTTGTACATTGGCAAGTTGGGGACACGAGCAAGATCTCATAGTCCACACTCCTCATTTATGGCAATCCTTCTAGTTCTTGAAAAAGGTCAGAATAATTGGCGATTAACTCCAATAACCCCTTTAGTAGGCCATCCCATACTTGCATCCCCTTGGAAGCTACTTCCCACAACTCCATAAAAAAGAAAGAATGTGACACATGTAAGGTATGTTTTACCTGACTGATGGTCACCAACCCCACTTGTCCAGTTTGTCTTGGGGCTTGTCAGGAGATGTGATATCTCTTCCTGTTGTTCTCCACCTCATACTTTTATGCTCAAACGGTAGAAATTTGCATCCCTAATCCAAAAGTCGGGACTCCCCAACACCAACTGGTAAACATCCAATCACACACCACCTTATTCATGTAGTGCGCTATGCATAAAAATTTGACCTTGCACTATTGAATCACTTGTTGTCCCACACCTTGTACAATCCACCCAAATGGATACAGCTTTGGATGGGGAATTGTGGTAATGTCAAGCTTGCACACAAGCCCCTCAAAAATCAAGTTCTTCTAGCTACTTGGATTTATCATAAGGTCCACCATCTCTTGCTTCACCTACATGATTTTCCTCTCCACTATTTTGTGCCATAAGGGTCAAGGATGGGCCCACCGCTCTTACTTCTAGCACCTCTAATTGGTCCTTTGCCTCATGAGCCGCTACGACCTTCTTGCCTTTGTCACATTTCCCACTAGAGAGCTTGAGCTTCA